>BJKM01000366.1:0-35000 GCA_015082035.1 Chaenogobius annularis
GGTAAAAAGGACCAGGCCAGTGCCCAGAGTCTAGCTTGTATCAAAACCCTCCTTTCTGGGCAAAGACTAGGCTCACACGCTTGGACCCCACAGGGCCAAAATCCACCGAAGAAAAGTGTCCACTGTCTAGCCTGGATCAAAAGCTCTCCTTTCTTGGCCAAGATTGGGCGCCAGCCTGACCCCTAAAGTGCAAAAACATTACCTTGCCAGAGCCCCCAGAGCCTAGCCTGACGCAAATCCCTTCTTTCCTGTTCTAAGTCTTTGGCCACCAACCTGGACCCAAAAGGCCAATGAGGACCAGAGAAATAACTCCAGAGTCTTGCCTGAATACAATCCCCTCCTTCCTGGGGAAAGTCTTTGCACGTAACTTGGACCCAAGAGGAAAAAAAGAACCAGCCCAGAGCCACATAAGTCTAGCCTGAATCAAAATTTCTCCCTTTACTTATTATTGGTGAAAGCACTTTAATTGGTGAAAAGCTCTAGCCCAAAAGGGCTAAAAGGACAAGGCAAAGTCCCTCTGAGTCTACCCTGAATCAAAACCCTCCTTTCTTGGCTAAGTCTTGGCACCAGCCGGGCTCAAATAGGGCCAAAATGACAAGGCCAAAGCCCCTAGAGTCTTGCCTGAATAAAAATTTCAACTTTACATGGCTAAGATTGGTCACAAACACTGGCCCTAAAAGGGTCCAAAGGACCAGGCAAAAACCCCCCAGAGTTTAACCTGCGTCAAAGCTCTCCTTTCTGGGTTAGGACTTGGTCCTAGACTGGCCCCAAAAGGGTAAAAAGGACGCGGCCAGAGCCCCCAGAGTGTAGCCTGAATCAAAACCCTCCTTTCTTAGCAAAGTCATGGCACTTTGCCTGTCAAAAATGTCCCAAAAGGACCAGGAAATTCACTTCTGAGTCCAGCCTGAATCAAAGCCCTCCTTTCCTGCAAAAGTCATTGAACCAACCTGCCGGGAAAAGGTCCGCCTAACAGACCAGGCCAGAGAGCCCAGAGTCTAGTCCTAATCAAAAAACCTTGTTTTTAGTCTAAGTCTTTTCACCAGCCTGTCACCAAAAGCCCCTAGAGTCTTGCCTGAATAAAATCCCTCCTTCCTGGGGGTAAGTCTTTGGTTACCATTAGGCCAAAAAAAAAGGACCAAAAGGACCATGGGAAATTGCTCCAGAAACTTGCCTTATTTAAAAAGCCCTCCTTTCCTTGCGAAATTTTTGAAACCAACCTGGCCCAAAAGAGCCAAAAAGGACCAGGCCAGAGCCACCAGAATCTAGCCTTAATAAAAGCCTTGTTTTTCCTCAGGTAAGTCATGGCACACTAACCTGGCCCAAAAACGGCGAAAAGGACCAAAGCCAGAGCCCCCGGAGTCTAGCCTGAATAAAAGCCCTCCTTCCTGGGGGGAAAGTCTTTGCACTAACTTGGACCCAAGAGAGAAAAAAGAACCAGCCCAGAGCCACATAAGTCTAGCCTGAATCAAATTTCTCCTTTACTTGAATATTATTGGTGATAGCAACTGGCCCAAAAGGGCCAAAAGGACGAGGCAAAGTCCGCCAGAGTCTACCCTGAATCAAATCCCTCCTTCCTGGCGAGTTAAGTCTTAGCACCAACCCAAACCCAAAAGGGCCAAAATAACCAAGAAAAAGCCCCCTGAGTGTAACCAGATTTAAAAGCCCTCCTTTTTGGATTAAGTTTTAGACCCAGCCTGGACCCAAAAAAGGCAAAACGGACCAGGAAAATGGCTCCAGTGTCTAGCCTGAATAAAAGCCCTCCTTCCTGGGGAAAGTCTTTGCACTAACTTGGCCCCAAGAGGGTGAAAATAACCAGCCCAGAGCCCCATGAGTCTAGCCTGAATCAAATTTCTCCTTTACTTGAATAAGATTGGTGATGTGACAACACCTGGCCCAAAAGGGCCAAAAGGACAGGGCAAAGTCCCCCAGAGTCTACCCAGAATCAAAACCCTCCTTTCTTGGCTAAGCCCCGACCCTCTAGTTTGAAAAAAAGCCCACCATCTTGGGATAAGTTTTGGCCATAACCTGGCCCTAAAAGAAGCCAAACGGACCTGCACAGAACCGCCAGAGTCTAGCCTGGATAAAAAAAATCTACTTTACTAAGATTGGTCACAAACACTAAAAGGGTCTAAAAGAACCAGGCTAAACCCCCCAGAGTTTTACCTGCGCCAGGGCCAGAGCCCCCAGGGTTCTAGCCTTAATAAAAACCCCAATTTCTGTCCCAGAAGGTCCAAAAAAAGACCAGAAAAAAGCCCACGGAGTATTGCCTGAATCAAAGCTGTCCTTTTTGGGCTAAGGTTTCGAACCAACCTGGCCCCAAAAGGGCAAAATAGCCATGGCCAAAGCCCCCACACTCTAGCGTGTATCAAAACCCTCCTTTCTGGGAAAAGACCGGGCTCAAACCTGGCCCCAAAAGGGCAAAAATGTCCTGGCCAAGAGCCCACAGTCTTGTCTTGACCCAAAAGCCTTCCTTCCAGGGGTAAATCTTGGCACCAACCTGGCCAAACAAGGGCCAAACGGACGAGAGGCCAGTGCCCCCCAGAGTGGAGCTTGAATCAAAATTTCAACTTTCTGGGCTTAAGATGAGTCAAAAGCTTTTGGGCCCCAAAATGGCCAAAAGGACCAGGGGAAAAAACCTCCAGAGTCTAGCCTACAAACAAAGCACTCCTTTTTGGGGTTACTCTTTGCCACCAAAACTGTCCAATAAAGGGTCAAAAAGGACCAGCCAAAAAATCCCCCAGAGTCTAGCCTGAATCAAAGGCCCTCCTTCCTGGGGTAAGTCTGGGCACTAACATGGCCCCAAAAGGGGCCAAAAAGGACCAAGCCAGATTCCTCTGAGTCTATCCTGAATGAATTCTCCTTTGTGGGTTAACATTGGTCAAAAGCCTGGCCCCAAAAAGATCCAAAAGGAACAGCCAAAAGCCCCATGAGACTAGCCTGAATCAAAGCCCTCTTTAAGCTGGTCAAGCCTTGAAACCAACCTGGCCAAAAAAGGGCCAAAACGACAGCCAAATGCCCCCGGAGTCTGGCCTGAAAACAAAGCCCTCCTTTCTGGGGTAGGTCTTGGCCCCAAACCTGAACCCAAAATGGGTCAAAAGGACCTGGCCAGAGCCCCCAGAGTTTAGCCTTAATAAAAGCCCTCATTTCTGGACTAAGACTGGGGAAAATAGCCAAAACGGTCAAAAAGAGCCAGAGCCCCCAGAGCCCCCAGGAGCCCCCAGAGCCCCCAGAGCCCCCAGAGCCCCCAGAGCCGAGCGATGAACCAAAATTGACCTTTCTGGGCTAAGATTGGTCACAAACCTTGCCCCAAAAGGGCCAAAAGGACAACACAAAATCCCTCAGTCTACCGTATATCAAAGTCCTCCTATCTTGGCTAAGTCTTTGAACAAACCTGGCCAAAAAAAGGCCAAACAGACCTGGCCCGAACCCCCAGAGTCCAGCCTGTGTCAAAGCTCTCCTTTCTGGGTTGACCTTGCAGCAGCCTGGCCGAAAAAAGTCACAAAAGGACCAACAAATTCACTCGAAAGTCTTAAGCATGTATAAAAAAGTCTCCTGTACTTTTTTTCAGAGCTTACAAATGACTGTTAGAAGTCTGAAAATGCATATAAGGCAAAAAAAATAAAATAAATTATAACTTAAACAACACTATTTGATAGACCTCAACTTTAAACTATAAATTGTGTACACTGAAAACATCTACTTGTTCAGTAAATTTGGTTCAAATGGATCCTTCTTTGAGAACCCACAGTCAACGTTTCATGAGCTGTAAAGAGCTTGATACTGCAGGCAAAACAATTCAAAATAGCATAACTGAAAAAAACTCAACATGATACACTCAAACTTTTAAAAGACATATTGTGTAGAAAGGACAAGTCCTATTTCACTCTGCAATATGGTTTAGAAATCTTCCTGTACTTTGTTCAGAACTCACAAAGAACCGTTGAAGGGCTGAAAATGCATTTAAGGCAATAAAAAACAAATAAACAACTATAACTTAAAAGCACAATATGATTGACCTAAACTTTGAATGTATATATTGAGTACATTGACAACATCTACTTGCTCAGCAGAATTTGATTCATATATCTCTTGTAGTTTTGTTCAGAACTCAAAAATCAACGTTTCATGAGCTGTACGAGGTGATCCTGCAGTGAAACAGCCGTACCTCAAAAACACATGATACACTCAAACTTTAAAAGACATATTGTGTAGAGAGACAATTCCTATTCACTCTGCAAAATATGGTTTAGATATCTCTGTACTTTGGTCAGAAACTCACAGATAAAACTGTTGAAGGGCTGAAAAATGCATTTAAGGCAATAAAAACAAATAAAACTAAACACTATAAAAAACTTAAAACAAACAATATGATACACCTAAACTTTGAATTATATATTGAGTACATTGACAACATCTACTCTGCTCAGCAGATTTGGTATCATATATCTCTTGTAGTTTTGATTTCAGAACTCACAATCAACGTTTCATGAGCTGTATGAGGTGATCCTGCAGTGAAAACAGCCGCTACCTCAAAAAAACCATGATACACTCAAATTTAAAGAATCATAACTTAACGCATATGTAGAGAGACAATTCCTATTCACTCTGCAAATATGGTTTAGATATCTCTCCTGTACTTTGTCAGAACTCACAAAAACTGTTGAAGGGCTGAAAATGCATTTAAGGCAATAAAAACAAATAAACAACTATAACTTAAAAAACGCAATATATATACCTAAACTTTGAATTATATATTGAGTACATTGACAACATCTTACTTGCTCAGCAGATTTGGTTCATATATCTCTTGTAGTTTTGTTCAGAACTCACAATCAACGTTTCATGAGCTGTATCGAGGTGATCCTGCAGTGAAAAACAGCCGTACCTCAAAAAACAACATGATACACTCAAACTTTAAAAGACATATTGTGTAGAAAAAGAGACAAGTCCTATTCACTCTGCAAATATGGTTTAGATATCTTCCTGTACTTTGGTCAGAACTCACACAATAACTGTTGAAGGGCTGAAAATGCATTTAAGGCAATAAAAACAAATAAACAACTATAACTTAAAAAACACAATATGATTGACACTAAACTTTGAATTATATATTGAGTACATGTGACAACATCTACTTGCTCAGCAGATTTGGTTCATATATCTCTTGTAGTTTTGTTCAGAACTCACAATCAACGTTTCATGAGCTGTCAGGTGATCCTGCAGTGAACACAGCCGTACCTCAAAAAAACACATGATACACTCAAACTTTAAAAGACATATTGTGTAGAGAGACAAGTCCTATTCACTCTGCAAATATGGTTTAGATATCTCCTGTACTTTGGTCAGAACTCCACAAATAACTGTTGAAGGGCTGAAAATGCATTTAAGGCAATAAAAAACAAATAAACAACTATAACTTTAAAACACAATATGATTACCTAAATCTTTGAATTATATATTGAGTACATTGACAACATCTACTTGCTCAGCAGATTTGCATATATCTCTGTGTAGTTTGTTCAGAACTCACAATTCAACGTTTCATGAGCTGTATTGACGACTCCTTGCAGTGAAAAAAGTCCGTAACCTCAATAAAGATGACACAACATGATAAACATTTCAAACATTTAAAAGACATATTGTGTAGAGAAAGACAAGCTTACTGACTCTGCAAATACTGTTCAGATTTCTTGCGTTTCTGAGGTGATGGCTGTTTCACATGCAGGATTTAGTTATAGTTGTTTATTGTTTTTATTGCCTTAAATGCATTTTCAGCCCTTCAAACATTATTTTGTGAGTTCTGAAAAAAGTTCCACGAGATATCCAAACCATATTTGCAGAGTAATAGGACTTGTCTTTCTACACAATATGTCTTTTAAAGTTTGAGTTGGATCATGTTGCAATTTTGAGGTAGGCTGTTTTACTTGCAGGATCAGCTCTTTACAGCTCATGAACCACGTTGATTAGTGAGTTCTGAACAAAACTACAAATATATATGAACCAAATCTGATCCGCCAGCAAGTAGATTAAGTTGTCAAGTGTATTCAATGTAATTAGATAGTCAAAGTTATAGGTGTATCATACTTGATAATGTTTAAATTATATTGCTTTATTAGTTTTTATTTGGCCTTAAATGCATTTTCAGCCAATCTACACAGCAGTTTTTTTGTGACTTCTGAAAAAAGTACCAGGAGATATCCAAACCATATTTGCAGAGTGAGAATAGGACTTGTCTTTTCTAAACACAATATGTTCTTTTAAAGTTGAGTTGACATCATTGTTGACACGGTTTTTGAGGTAGGGCTGTTTTACCTTGCAGGATCAGCCTCACAGCTCATGGAAACGTTGATTGGTGAGTTCTGTAACAAAACTACAATGGTAAGATAATATGAACCAAATCTGCTGAGACAAGTAGATGTTTGTCAAATATTTATTACAAGTATAACTTATTCAAAGTTTAGGTGTATCATATTGTGTTTTTCAAGTTATATTGTTTATTTGTCTTTTCATTGCCTTAATTGCATTTTCAGCCCCCTTCAACAGTTTTGTTGTGCAGTTCTGATAAAAAGTACAGGAGATATCCAATACCATATTTGCAGACGCTGAATAGGACCTTGATCTTTTCTACATCAATCATGGCTTCTTTAAAGTTTGAGTTTGATCATTGTTGCATTCTTTTTGAGGTAGGGGTCTGTTTTTTAATCTCTTTCAGAGATCAAACTCTTACAGCTCATGAAACGTTGATTGTGAGTTTCTGAACAAAACTACAAAGAGTATATATGAACCAAAATCTGCTGAGTAAGTAGAATGTCTGCTTTTCTACCTTATATATATAATTCAAAGTTTAGGTCTATGTATATTTGTGCCTTTAAGTCATAGTATTGTTTATATGTTTTATATTGCCTTAAATGCATTTTCAGCCCTTTCAACAGTTATCTGTGAGTTCTGACAAAATTACAGCGAGAATATCTATAACCATATTTTAAGAGTGAATTAGGACTTGTCTCTCCAAACAATATTTGTTTTAAAGTTTGAGTGTATCATCTTGTGTTTTTCAGGTACGGCCTGTTTTAACTGCAGGATTCTCATACAGGCTCATGGAAACGATTGATTGTGAGTTCTGAACAAAACTACAAAGAAGATAATGAACTCCAAATCTCGTCTGAGCAGGTAGATGTTGTCAATGTACTCAGTATATAAATTCAAAGTTTAGGTGTATCATATTGTTATTTTAAAGTTATATGTATTTTTTTTGTTTTTATCTGCCTTAAATGCATTTTACAGCCCTTCAAGCAGATTATTTAGTGAGTATCTGACAAAAGTACGGTGAATATCTAAACCCATATTTGCAGAGTGAAATAGGACTTGCTTCTTCTCTATCACAATATGTCTTGTAAAAGTTTGAGTATTTCATCTGTGTTTTTGAGATACTGCTGGTTTCACTGCAGGATCTCCTTTGTATCAGCTCATGAAACGTTGATTGTGAGTTCTGAACAAAACTACAAGGGATATATGAACCCAAATCTGCTGAGCAATTTGTAGATGTTGTTAATGTACTCAATATATAATTCAAAGTTTTGGTGTATCATATTTGTGTTTTAAGTTATAGTTGTATCATAGTTTTTATTGCCTTAAATGCACTTTCAGCCCTTCAACTGTTATTTGTGAGTTCTGACAAAAGTACACGAGATATCTAAACCATATTTTGTCAGAGTGAATAGAACTTGTTTCTCCAAACAATATGTCTTTTAAAGTTTGAGTGGTATCATGTTGTGTTTTTGAGGTACGGCCTGTTTTACTGCAGGTATCACCTGATTCCAGCTCATGAAACGTTGATTGTGACTTTCTGAAACAAAACTACAAGAGATATATGAATTCAAATCTGCTGAGCAAGTAGCATGTTTTCAATGTACTCAATATTATAGATTCAAGTTTAGGTGTATTCATATTGTACTGTTTTTAAGTTATAGTTTTTTATTTCTTTTTATTGCCTCAAATGCATTTTTCAGCCCTTCAAACAGTTATTTGTGAGTTCTGACAAAAAGTACGGGAGATATCTAAACCATATTTGCAGAGTTGGACCCTGGACATTGGTCTGTTTGAACCACTCCCCTCAGCAGGGGGCTACGGTCCATCCGGACCAGAACCTACCCGCCACAAGAATAGTTCTTCTCCCTCTGCTGTTGGACTCATGAACACTTGAAAACACCTGTCACTTTAACTGCATATTTCATCACTCACTGCACTGTCACTTTCTGCACTACAACTTTAAACTAACTGTAAACTTGTGTACATAGAAATGCCTATTTTTATTTTATTGTATAGTAATTTTAAAATTGTTTTCCTAATGCATGCCCTTTTTGATTGAATATATGTTGTTTTATTATTGCTCAGTGTTTTATGTTGCACCTTAAGGCCGAGACAAGTTCCTACGTTTTTGAATTTTGTTCATTGACCAATGGCAAATAACTCTTCTGATTCTGATTCTCTGATTCTGAATAGGGACTTGTCTCTCTACACAATATGTCTTTTTAAAGTTTGAGTGTATTCATCTTGTTGTTTGAGGTACTGCTTTTTCACTGCAGGATCACCTCATACAGCTCATGAAACGTTGATTGTGAGTTCTGAACAAAAAACACAGAGATTATATGAACCAAATCTGCTGAGCAAGTAGATGTTGTCAATGTACTCAATATATAATTCAAAGTTTAGGTGTATCATATATTTTTTAAGTTATAGTATATTTTATATGTTTTTATTGCCTTAAATGCATTTTCAGCCCTTCAACAGTTATTTGTGAGTTCTGGACAAAAGTACGGAGAGATATTCTAAAACCATATCTGCAGAGTTGAATAGGACTTGTCTCTCTACACAATATGTCTTTTAAAGTTTGAGTGTATCATCTTGTGTTTTTGAGGTACTGCTGTTTCACTGCAGGATCACCTCAGACAGCTCATGAAACGTTGATTGTGAGTTCTGAACAAAACTACAAGAGATATATGAACCAAAATCTGCTGAGCAAGTAGATGTTGTCAATGTTCTCAATATATAATTCAAAGTTTAGGTGTATTCATATTGTTATTTTAAGTTATAGTATTTCATTGTTTTTTATTGCTTTAAATGCATTTTCAGCCCTTCAACAGTTATTTGTGAGTTCTGACAAAAGTACGGGAGATATCTAAACCATATCTGCAGAGTGAATAGGACTTGTCTCTTGTACACAATATTTCTTTTTAAAGTTTAAGTGTATCATGTTGCGTTTTTGATTATGCTATTTTGAATTGTTTTACTGCAGTATCAGGTTCTTTACAGCGCATGAAACGTTGACGGTGGGTTCTCAAAAAGGATCCATTTGAACCAAATTTACTGAACAAGTAGATGTTTTTCAGTGTTACACAATGTATAGTTAAAGTTGAGGTCTATCAAATAGTGTTGTTAAGTCATAAATGTTTATTTTTTAATTTTTTTTGCCTTATATGCATTTTCAGACTTCTAACAGTCATTTGTAAGCTCTGGAAAAAGTACAGGAGACTTTTTCATACAGGGCTTAGACTTTCGAGTGAATTTGTTGGTCGTTTTGTGACTTTTTCGGCCAGGCTGCTGCAAGGTCAACCCAGAAAGGAGAGCTTTGACACAGGCTGGACTCTGGGGGTTCGGCCAGGTCTGTTTGGCCTTTTTTTGGCCAGGTTTGTTCTTCAAGACTTAGCCAAGATAGGAGGACTTTGATTACGGTAGACTGAGTGATTTTGTGTTGTCCTTTTGGCCCTTTTGGGGCAAGGTTTGTGACCAATCTTTAGCCCAGAAAGGTCAATTTTGGTTCTCATGCTCGGCTCTGGGGTTCTGGGATCCTCGGGCACTGGGGCTCTAGGGGCTTTGGGGGCTCTGGCTCTTTTTGACCGTTTTGGCCTATTTACCCAGTCTTAGTCCAGAAATGAGGGCTTTTATTAAGGCTAAACTCTGGGGGCTCAGGCCAGGTCCTTTTGACCCCATTTTGGGTTCAAGTTGGGTGCCAAGACCTACCCCAGAAAGGAGGTTCTTTGTTTCAGGCCAGACTCCGAGGGCATTTGGCTGTCGTTTTGGCCCTTTTTGGCCAGGTTGGTTTCAAGGCTTGACCAGTTAAAGAGGGCTTTTTGATTCAGGCTAGTCTCATGGGGCTTTTGGCTGTTCCTTTTGGATATTTTGGGGCCAGGCTTTTTGACCAATGTTAACCCACCAAAGGATAATTCATTCAGGATAGACTCAGAGGAATCTGGCTTGGTCCTTTTTGCCCCTTTTTGGGGCCATGTTAGTGCCCAGACTTACCCCAGGAAGGAGGGCTTTGATTCAGGCTAGACTCTGGGGGCTCAGGCCAGGTCCTTTTGACCCTTTTTGGGACAGTTTGGTGCCAAGAGTTACCCCAAAAAGGACAGTTACTTTTTTTGTCTAGACTCTGGAGGTTTTTCCCTGGTCCTTTTGGCCATTTTGGGGCCAAGCTTTTGACTCATCTTTAAGCCCAGGAAAGTTGAATTTTGATTCAAGCTAGACTCTGGGGGCACTGGCCTCGTCCGTTTGGCCCTTGTTTGGCCAGGTTGGTGCCAGATTTACTCCTGGAAGGAGGCTTTTGGGTCAGGCAAGACTCTGTGGGCCCTGGCCAGGACAATTTTTGCCCTTTTTGGGGCCAGGTTTGAGCCCACAGTCTTTCCCAGAAAGGATTGGTTTTGATACACGAGTGTGGGGGCTTTGGCCTGGCTGTTTTTGCCTTTTGGGGCCAGGTTGGTTCGAAACCTTAGCCCAAAAAGGACAGCTTTGATTCAGGCAATACTCCGTTGGGTCTTTTTTCTGGTCTTTTTGGACCTTCTGGGACAGAAATGGTTTTTTTTTAATTAAGGCTAGACCCTAGGGGCTCTGGCCAGGTCCTTTCTACCCATTTTGGGATTTAGGTTGGTGCCAAACCCTTATCCCAGAAAGGAGGGCTTTGTTTCAGGTTAGACACTGGGGACTTTTGCCCCAGGCTTTGGAACCAGGGCTTGTTAACAATGTTAGCCACAAAGGAGAATTTTGATTCAGGGATAAACACTTTTAGATCTTTTGGGGCAAAGTTAGTGCCTAAGAAAGAGGGCTTTTATTCAGGCTAGACTCTGGAACCATCTCCCTGGTCCTTTTGGCGACCGGATGGTGCCAAGACTTAACATCAGAATAAAAGGGCTTTGTTTACGCTAGACTCTGTGTGCTCGTCCCTGGTCTGTTTGGCCCTTTTGGGTCCAGGTTGATGGCAAGACCAGAAAGAGGGACTTTGATTAGGATGAGACTCTGGGGGCCACTGGTCTGGTCCGTTTGGCCTTTTTTCGGGCAAGGTTGGTTGAAAAAACTTAGCCAGTAACGAAGAGACGCAAGACTCTTGGGGCTCTATCCTTTGCCCTTTTTGCCCTTTTTGGGCCCACGCTGGTGCCAAGTTTTAATCCAGAAAGGAAAGCTTTCACATAGGCTAGACCTCTGGGGGATCTGGCCTGATCCATTTGGCCTTTTTGGGGCCAGGGTGGTGCTAAGACTTACCCTAGAAAGGAAGGCTGTGAATCAGAACAAACTCTTGGGCTTTCGGCTGGTCCTTTTGGCTCCCTTGGGGCCAGCTTGGTTCCAAGGAAAGGAGACTTTGAGGAGAGCTTTGACACAGGCTGGACTCTGGGGGTTCGGGCCAGGTCCATTTGGCCTTTATTTGGCCAATTTTGTTCAAGACTTAGCCAAGAAAGGCGGGCTTTGATTCAGGCTAGACTCAGGGGGATTTTGTGTTGTCCTTTAGGACCTTTTGGAGCAAGTGACCAATCTTAGCCCAGAAAGGTCCATTTTGGTTTATGCTTGGCTCTGGGGGCTCTGGGGGCTCTGGGGCTTCTTTTGTCCTTTTTGGCCAAGGCCAATTTACCAGTCTTAGTCCAGAAATGAGGGCTTATTAAAGGCTAGACTCCTGGCCAGGTCCTTTGACCCATTTTGGGGTTCAGGTTGGTGCCAAACCTACCCCAGAAAGGAGGGCTTTGTTTTCAGGCTAGACTCCGGGGGGAATTTGGCTGGTCGTTTTGGCCCTTTTTGGGCAAGGTTGGTTTCAAGGCTTGGCCATGAAAAAAAGAGCTTTGATTCAGGCTAGTCTCATGGGGCTTTTGGCTGTTCCTTTTGGATCTTTTTGGGGCCAGGCTTTTGACTAATGTTAGCCCACAAAGGAGAATTCATTCAGGATGACTCAGAGGAATCTGGCTTGGTCCTTTTTTGCCCCATTTTTGGGCCGGGTTTGAGTCCAGTCTTTTCCCAAGAAAGGAGGGTTTTGATACGCGCTAGATTGTGGGCTTTGCCTGGCTGTGTTTGCCTTATTGGGCCAGGTTGCGGTTTGAAACCTTAGCCATAAAGGACAGCTTTTATTCAGGCAATATTCGGGGGCTTTTTTCTGGTCTTTTGGACCTTCTGGGACAGAAATGTGGGCTTTTATAAAGGCTAGACCCTGGGGCCCTGGCCAGGTCCTTTTGACCCATTTTGGGTTTAGGTTGGTGCCAGACTTATCCCAGAAAGGACGGCTTTTTTCAAGATAGACACTGGGGGCTTTTGCCCAGCGTTTTCCTTTCGGCCTTTGTTTCAGGCTAGACTCGGGGCTTTGCCTGGTCTGTATGGCTCTTTTGTGGCCATGTTGGCTCAGGCACTTGGCCAGGAAATGAGGTCTTTGATTCAGGCTAGCTCTGGAGTTATTTCTCTGGTCCTTTGGCCCTTTGGGTCGATGTTGGTGGCAAGAAAGGAGGGCTTTTGATCCAGGCTACACAGTGGACAACTTTTCTTTGGGATTTTGGCCCTGTGGGGTCCAACGTCTGACCCAGTCTTTGCCCAGAAAGGAGGGTTTTGATACAAGCTAGACTCTGGGGGCTCTGGGCTGGTTCTTTTGGCCCTTTTGGGGCCAAGTTAGTGCATAGACTGACCCCAGGAAGGAGGGCTTTGTTGAAGTCTGGACTCTGGGGCCATTTCCCTGGGCCTTTGGGCCTTTTGGGTCCAGGTTGGTGGCAAGTCTTAGACCAGGAAAGAGGGACTTTGATTCAGAATAGACTTTGGGGGCACTGGCCTAACCCTTGTTGTCCATTTGGGGACTGGCTCGTCAAAGCCTTCCTTTTTTGGACAAGAAAGGAAGGTTTTGTTTCAAGCTCAACTCTGGGGGCACTGGTCTGGTCCTTTTCGGGCCAAGCTGGTTCCAGACTGAGCCCAGAAAGGAGCGCTCTAATAAAAGGTAGACTCTGTGGCCATTTCCCTCGTCCTTTGGCCCTTTAGGAGACAGGTTTGTGCCAAGATTTTGCCCCAAAACGAAGGACTAGGTTAGTGCAAAAACTCACCATAGGAAGGAGGGGTTAAATTCAGGCTGGACTCTATGGGCTCATGCTTGGTCTGTTTGTCCCTTTTATTGCCACGTTGGGTCCAAGACTTAGTTAGTGCATAAGCTAACCCTAGGAAGGAGGACTTTAATTTAGGCTAGACGCTGGGGCCATTTCCATCTTCTTTTTGTCCATTTTGCAGACACGCTGATGACAAAATTTACCTCAGAAAGAAGGGTTTTGATTCAGGCTAGACTCTGGGAATTTGGCTGGTCCTTTTGGCCCTTTTGAGGACAGGTTAGTGCAAAAACTTACCCCAGGAAGGGGGGCCTGGTCTGGTTGGCCCATTTATGGCCACGTTGGGTCCAGGACTTTGATTCAGTCAAAACTCAGGGGGCTCTGGCCTGGTCCATTTTGCCCTTTGGGGGCCAGGTTGGTGCCAAGTCTTGCCCCAGGAAGGAGGGCACTGATTCAGAATCCACTCAGGGGTCTCTGGCTTCGTCTGTTTTTCCAATTTGGGGCCAGGTTGGTTCAAAAATTTAGCCCAGGAAGGAGGGCTTTGCATCAGGCTAGGCTCTGGGGGCGCTTGCAAGGTAATTTTTGCACTTTTGGGGACAGGCTGGCGCCCAATCTTGGTCCAGAAAGGAGGGCTTTGATCCAGGCTACACACTGGACACTTTTCATTCGTCATTTTGGCCCTGTGCGGTCCAAGCTTGAGCCCAGTCTTTGCCCAGAAAGAAGGGTTTTGATACAAGGTAGACTCTGGGGGCTTTGGCCTGGTCTGTTTGGCTTTTTTCAGGCCAGGTTTGTGCAAAGTCTTAGCCAAGAAAGGAAGGTTTTGATTCAAGCTCAACTCTGGGGGCTCTGGCCTGGTCCTTTTAACCCTTTATGGGCCAAGCCAGTTGCAGACTGAGCCCAGAAAGGAGGTCTCTGATAAAAGGTAAACTATGTGGCCATTTCCCTAGTCCTTTGGCCCTTTTGGAGACAGGTTTGTGCCAAGATTTTCCCCCAAAATGGAGGACTTTGATTTAGGGTAGACTCCTTGGGCTCCTTTTGGACCTTTTAGGTCCAGGTTAGTGTAAAAACTCACCCTAGGAAGGAGGAGTTTGATTCAGGTTGGACTCTGTGGGCACTGGCCTGGTCCTTTTTACCCTTTTGGAGACTTACCCCCCAAAAAGAGGGCTTATTATAAAGCTAGACTCTGGGGCCATTTCCCTTGTCCTTTGGCCATTTTTGAGACAGATTTGTGCAAAAACTTTCCCCAGGAAGGAGTGCTTGGATTTAGGCAAGACTCAGAGTGGCCTGGTCCATTTTTCCCTTTTGGGGACAGGTTGGTGCCAAGTCTTACCCCAGGAAGAAGGGCATTGATTCAGAATCCACTCTGTGGGCTCATGCCTGGTCTGTTTGGCCCTTTTATAGCCACGTTGGGTCCAAGATCCAGGAAAGGAGGAGGTTTAGCCTGAATTAGAATTCAGGCTAAACGCTGCGGCCATTTCCATATTCCTTTTTGCCATTTTGCAGACAGGCTGATGCATAAACGTTTTTCCCTTTTGGGGCCAGGTTGGTTCAAAAACTTAGCAAAGGAAGAGGGCTTTGGGTCAGGCTAGGCTCTGGGGGCTATGGCAAGGTAATTATTGCACTTTTGGGGCCAAGCTGGCACCCAATGTTGGCCAAGAAAGGAGGGCTTTGATCCAGGCTAGACTCTGTACACTTTTCTTTGGTCCTTTTGGCCCTGTGGGGTCCAAGCTTGAGCCCAGTCTATGCCCGGAAAGGAGGGTTTTAATTCAGGCTTGTCGCTGGGGCCATTTCAATGTTCCTTTTGGCCCTTTTGGGGACAGGCTGGTGCCAAGACTTACCCTAGAAAGGGTTTTTTTTATTCAGGCTAGACTCTGTGGGCATTTGGTTGGTCGTTTTGGCCCTTTTTGGGCCAGGTTTGTTTCAAGACTTGGCCATGAAAAAAAGGCTTTGATTCAGGCTAGTCTCTTGGGGCTTTTTGCTGTTCCTTTTGGATCTTTTGGGGCCAGGCTGTTGACCAATGTTAGCCCACAAAGGAGAATTCATTCAGGATAGACCCAGGGGAATCAGGCTTGGTCCTTTTTGCCCCTTTTGGGATCAAGTTAGTGCGATGACTGACCAGGAAAGAGGGACTTTATTCAGAATAGACTCTGGGGGGACTGGCCTGATCCTTTTGGCCCTTTTGATGACTGGTTTGTGTCCGGTCCTTGCCAAGAAAGGAGGGCTTTAATTCAGGCTAGACTCTGGAGTGATTTTGTTGGTCCTTTTGCAAAGTTTTGGGCCAGGATGGTGCCAAGTCTTAATCCAGAAAGGAGAGCTTTGATTCAGGTTAGACCCTGGGGCTATTTCCATGTTCCTTTTGGCTCTTTTGGGTCCAGTGTTGTGACCAATCTTAGCAAAGTAAAGGAGAATTCTGATTCAGGCTAGACTCTGGGGCCCAATGTTGGCCAAGAAAGGAGGGCTTTGATCCCAGCTAGACTCTGTACACTTTTCTTTGGTCATTTTGGCCCTGTGGGGTCCAAGCTTGAGCCCAGTTTTTGCCCAGAAAGGAGGGTTTTGATACAAGCTAGACTCTGGGGGCTAATGCCTAGTGTACAAAAGGCCTGTGATTTCTGTAGTTAGCGGGGCGACCAATAGGGGGCGCCCCCGTCTTGCCAATAACTGTGCTGTATGATGTAACTGTGCTTTATGATGTAAACTGTATTTTTTCCTTTATGTTTGCATGACGTGCTTTGTGACCTCACTAAGCTTTGTGATATCACAAAGCTTTTGTGTGCTTAAAAGAGCGTGCCGCTCTTGCGTTGGAGTATTGCTGTTGTCGGAGTTCAGTGAACGTGTTCGTAACCTGTGTGCACCTGTTCGGTTCAATAAAGCTCCTGAACCCTTCTTTGCGTCTCTTCGTGGTTTCCATCGGTCCGGTTATCTGTCTTGGCCTCAAGTGGTGCTCTGGCCGGCACTCCAGAGCAGTGACAGCTATAAATCCAAACCAGCACCTCACAGTCCTGAGAGTCCGGGGACGTCTCCCCAACATTAATGGTCCTTCGAGCCGGATTTGAGCTGTTTCTGCGCCTAGAAGATGGACGATATACAGGAAAGTGGAACCAGCGACGAGGAGGACGTCGTAGTCCCCGTTGCCCGCGCCGAGGGAGATGGCTTCGTCGGCGCCGAGGATGACACCGTCGCCAGGAGGGAGGAAGAAGAACTGGAACGGGAAAAGTGTATCCTGCAGCAGGCTCAAGACCGAGTGGGTGCGAAACTGCACAGCATCCAGGAGAGGCGGCGTACCCGAGAAGCCCAAGGCAGGACTTGCCCCTCCCACGTGCATCCTCCATGCAAGGAAGAGGACTTGGCAGCACCCACTCACGGGCGAGCCGAGATCAAGCAGGAACTGAGTGCCAGTCCACGTTCCGTGCACCGGTACCAATCTCCTGGACCCACTCCCGTGAGGACGGAGGGCGAGAAGAAATAGGATGGGCAGGGACCCAGCTGAAGTCTAGATTTCGCCACCGCTGTGGTCCTGGATCGCCTCCAGACGCTGACCAAGGCTTGCGAGGTTGAAGAGCAGCGGCTTCGTGACCTGAGAGCCAAGCTGGCGTCTCCAAACCCCTTCATCCCAGTCGATTCGGCTCCGGATGCCCGTTAGTGGTGCACACCCACGATCCGTACGTCGAACTCAATCTCTGTCACCTGCTCCCGGGCTCGCGCGGAGAGTGAAGAGGACTCTGACCAGGAGAGTCTGACCCGTTCCCACCACAGATCTAAGACGGGGCCCCTGCAGCTTCGACCGAAGCCGACTCGGAGTACAGGGCCACGTTCTGAAGCCGGTTCCTCCCCAGGACGGCTTCAACCGTCTTCACCGTCTTCGCCTCCGCGAGCGATGAGGACACCCGCGGCACGGAAAACCCCCGACAGGCGATAGCCCCAGAGACCTACAAGGGCCCTCGACCTAGCATTCCGACCCTCACATGTGGCGATCCCGTGGAGTTTGTCCATATGAAGATGGCGCTAGAGGACCTGCTGCCCCCGGAAACACCGGAGACCTTCAAGTATCGGGTCCTGTTGGATCAACTGAAGTTGAAGGATGCGAAGAAGATAGCCGAGGCATACATCCACTCAGCCACCCCTTATAGCAGCACTATGAGGGCCCTGACCCAAAGACTGGGCCAACCCAACCAGTTGGCCTTGGGAAGGATCAACGAGGTGATGGATATGCCGGACGTTCGCTGGGGGGATGCCGGCGCGTTTGCAGGATTTACCATTTAAGTTCAGTCCACTCGTAGGGATCCTGAAGACCCTGGCGCCTGACGGTGCGGTTGAACTCCAGTGCGGCTCCCACTTGTCTCGACTCTCTGAGCAAGCTACCCGAGGAGACGAGAGCCGCGTTCCGCCGGCACGCGTACGACCGCCGGGGAAGACGCGCACCCTTGACGACCTGGCCGAATGGTTGGAGACAGAAACCTTTTGTCGTAACTACGTCGGCCTATCCTCGTCTGGGAGCACGAAAGAGAAACCTGATACCAGAGCAAGGAGGCGTCCTGTCGCCGTCCTTCATGGTGGGGAAGGTCCGCCTATGCCAACATGGGACCACGCCATCAACGCTAAGCCGCAGTCCTACTGCGCCTACTGCGACAACCGTAGCCACCACCTGAGTCAGTGTCCGTACATCGCCGAAGCAGCTCGCGGACTGGATAAGGACCAACAAGCGGTGCTGGCGCTGTGCCCGCTCACACCAGGCAGCACAGTGCAACCTAAGGAAACTCTGTAACCTGTGTCAGGGTGCCACCTTCCGTCGCAAGGGCATGCCACCCCTCCACGTTACCCCGCATGCTGTGCTGCCCAATCTGAGAGGGATAGAGAGGCGGCTCCAGAAAGACCCAGAGCTGGCTACAATCTACTGTGACGAGATTACCAAATTAGTCCAGGCTGGTTCTGTGGTGAAGTTGTCCCCCTCGGAGGTTGCCCAAACTGATGAGTCGTGGTACATCCCACACCACCTCCTCAGCCACAACTGCAAGCATCGCCTTGCGTTTAACTGTTCTTTCAAGTTTCAGGGCCAGACCCTGAACGAGCATCTGCTGCCAGGTCCAACCCTAGGAGCATCCCTCCTCGGGGTCCTCCTCCGGTTCCGAGAGCATCCTATGGCGGTCAGCGGAGACATCAAGGGGATGTTTCACCAGATCCGCCTTCTTCCCGAGGACCGCTCCCTTCTGCGCTTTGTGTGGCGTGTCTTGCATCCAGGCGACCTTGTCACGGTCTTGGAATGGCGGGTTCTTCCATTCGGGACCACTTGCAGTCCGTGTTGCGCGACCTACGCGGTGCAGCGCCACACAAGGGACAACGCTCAGGGTGATGAGCAGCTCCTTCACTCTGTGGAGAGGTGCTTCTACGTTGACAACCTCCTTCAGAGCGTACGGACTCCAGGAGAAGCCCGGGACCTTGTGCAGAAGCTGAGCGCCCTCTTGTCTTCGGCTGGATTCATTCTTCGGCAGTTGGCCAGTAATGAACCGGATGTGATTAGCCACCTTCCTGAGGACCTCAGATCTACCAACGTTGAACTGTGGCTTGCTCAGGATAACGTGGACTCCTCTGAACTGACTCTCGGCCTCAGTTGGCACTACCCCACTGCCCAGTTTTTGCCCAGAAAGGAGGGTTTTGATACAATCTAGACTCTGGGGGCTTTGGCCTGGTCTGTCTGGCATTTTTCGGGCCAGGTTGCTGCAAAGACTTAACCAAGAAAGGAAGGTTTTGATTCAAGCTCAACTCTGGGGGCCCTGGCCTGGTCCTTTTAACCCTGTTTAGGCCAAGCTGGTTCCAGACTAAGCCCAGAAAGGAGGGCACAGATAAAAGGTAGACTCTGTGGCCATTTCCTTTTGGAGACAGGTTTTTGCCAAGATTTTGCCCACAACGGAGGACTTTGATTCAGGGTAGACTCTGGGGACTTTTTTTTGGGCCAGTTTAGTTCAAAACCTAAGCCCAGAAAGGAGGCATTAATTCCGGCTACACTCTGGAGCGATTTCCCTTATCCTTTTGAGAATTTTTGGGCCTGGCTTATGCAACTACTTAGCCAGAAAGGGCTTTGATTGAGCTAGACTCTGGAGCAAATTCCTGGATTTTTCTAGGACTTTTGGGGCCTGGCGGGTGCAAAAACCTAGCCCAGAAAAGACTGCTTTAATTCAGGCTATACTCAGGGTTGCTTTGTTCTGGTCATTTTAGACCTTTTGGGACAAGGCAGGTGCCTAAGATTTAGCCAGAAAGGCGGGCTTTGATTCAGGCTAGACACTGGGGGCCCTGGCCTGGTCATTTTTGCCCATCTGGGGCCACGCTGGTGCCCGGTCTCGGCCAAGAAAGGAGGGCTTTGATTCACGCTACACTCTGGACCGATTTACCCGATCCTTTTGGGACTTTTTGGACCTGGCTGGTGCAAAAAACTTAGCCCAGAAAGGAGGGCTTTAATTCCGAATTGACTCTGGGGGCTCTGGCCTGGTCCTATTTGCACTTTTTGGGCCAGGTTGGTTAAAAAACAGCCCGGAAAGGAGGGTTTTGTTTCAGGCTACACTCTCTTTGCATTTGGCTGGTCCTTTCGGCCCTTTTGGGGACAGGCTCGTAAAAAGACTTATCCCAGAAAGGAGGGCTTTGATATAGACTAGAATATGGGCACTTTCGGCAAGCCCCTTTGGCCCTGTTGGGGCCAGGTTGGTTTAATGACTTGGCCAGGAAAGCAGGGCTTAGATTCAGGCTAGACTCTGGTGTGATTTTTATGGTCCTTTTGGGACTTTTTGGGAAAAGCTGGTGCCAAGACTTAGCCTAGAAAGGAGGGTTTTAATTCAGGCTACACTCTGGGGGCTCTGGTCTTGTCCTTTTGTCCCTTTTTGAGGCCAAATCGAGAGCAAGTTTTGTGAACTAATAATAGCCTAGAAAGGAGAAAATTGGTTCAGTCTGGACTCAGGGAATCTCCTTCCCTATCCTCGTCTTGAAATCAAACAGGCCCAAAAGGGCCAAACGGCCCAGGCAAAAGCCCATGACCAGTCTGAGACCAGTCTGAATCACCCTATAACTTCCTAATTACCTTTCAGTTTGTTCTTAAAGATTATCCAACCCCACAAAATAAAGTCATAATGAAAAGGACAATATCGGAAAAATCTATCTCAAAGTTTCAAAGAAATAATAGAGAACAATATTCAGCGACAATGTCATGTGATCCTGCTGAGAACGGCCTTAGTCCAGTGTAAGTGATCAATTTGTTCGACTTGACCATGAACTCTCTGAAAGTCCGCTCTTGAGTTTGCAGCTCCGCTAAAGCAGAAGGTCACTAGGCCAAAACGTGCCTCCCCATGGTACAATGAAGAACTGCGTTCACATAAACAAAGAGTTAGAAAATTAGAAAGACCATTTTGTCGCTCCCTATACGGAGGAATCCCTAAAAGCATGGACAATCTGCCTACTGTCCTATAAGCAGGCTCTGCGTAAGGCCCAAACCAGAGATACTATTCAAATTTAATAGAAGTCAACAAAAATAACACTAGATTTCTTTAGAGCCCTCAATCCCAGCTACTCTCAGCTCGAATGATTTTCTTCTATTTTTTAACAATAAAATAAAAACAATCAGAGATAAATTAGATGAAACTACTCCCACTATTAGCCCTGAACAAGCCCAAGCTGTAAAACTAGTGTCCCATATAAATCCATCAGTAACACTAGAAAGGTTCACTGCTGTTGATCAAGAAGAGATAACTTCAGCCATTTATGTCCTCTAAAACGTCATCTTGTATTCTCGACCCGATTCCAAGCAGACTCCTCAAAGACATTTCTCCCCTTAATTATAGATTCTATTCTTAATATAATAAATACTTCACTAAAAAGTGGTCATGTTCCACAGTCCTTCAAACATGCAGTCATTAAACCCGCTTCTGAAAAAGCCTAATCTTGATCCTGACCAGTTGATAAACTACAGACCTATTTCAAAATCTACCCTTTGTCTCAAAAATCCTTGAAAGAGTTGTAGTTAAACAGCTTTTCGCCATCTACAGGACAATAACTTATTCAAAGTTTTCCAGTCAGGGTTCAGATCCCACCACAGCACTGAAACTGCACTAGTTAAAGTCACAAATGATTTGTTATTAGCTGCTGACGATGGACTGGTCTCAATCCTGGTTCTATTGGACCTCAGTGCAGCGTTTGACACCATCAGACCACAACATTCTACTGCAGAGGTTAGAATCTGATGTAGGTGTCAGAGGGACAGCCCTCAGCTGGTTTAAATCCTACGTATCGGATAGGTACCAGTTTGTTAATGTAAACCAGAGCTGTTCTAAAGTAACCTACGGTGTGCCAACATCATTCAGTTCTCGGTCCAATTCTGTTTTTTCTTTATATGCTGCCGTTAGGTAACATTATCAGAAAGCATAGCATTAACTTCCACTTCTATGCAGATGACACACAGCTGTATTTATCAATGAAACCTGATCAGACCGATCAAGCAGACAGACTTGGTGCTTGTGTGAAGGATATAAAAACCTGGATGACACTTAATTATCTGCTTCTTAACCCTGAAAAAACCGAGGTCATCGTACTAGGCCCTAATCATCTACGAGACGCTTTATCTGAGCAGATAGTCACACTGGACAACGTCAGTGTAGCCTCTAGCTCCACTGTAAGAAACTCTTGGAGTCTTATTTGACCAAGAGCTCTCATTCAAAGCACACATAAATCAAGCCTGTAAAACAGCCCATTTCTATCTGCGTAATATAGCCAAAATCAGAAAAATCTTGCCTAAAAGCGATGCTGATAAACTTTTCCATGAGCGTTTGTAACATCTAGATTAGACTACTGTACACTCCCTGCTTGCAGCGTGCCCTAAAAGCGCCATAAAAAGCTTTCAACTGGTTCAAAATGCAGCAGCAACGATTACTAACAGGAACTAAAGAGAAGAGAGCACATTACGCCGGTGCTCGAGTCTCTTCACTGGCTCCCTGTCGAGTTTAGAAATCAAATTCAAAATTCTCCTCCTGACTTACAAAGACCATAAATGACCTGGCCCCATCCTACTCAAAGAGGCTATAGGTACCTTATCATCCAAACAGAGCACTTCGCTCTCACAATGCTGGACTTCTGGTGGTCCCTAGAGTCTCTAAAAGCACAGTAGGAGGTTAGAGCGTTTAGCTACCAAGCTCCTGTGTTGTGGAACCAGCTTCCTGTCCATGTTAAAGAGGCCGCGACACGGTCTCTTCATTTAAGACCAGGCTTAAAACCTCTTTGAAATCGCTTATGGTCAGGCCAGTTAGGCAATAAAACCTATAACTCCCAGCTATGCTGCCCTAGGAGCAACTATACTGGGGGAAGTATGGCAGCTTGAGCTCTATCCTCTGTTTCTACTTATCCTCTGTTTCCTACTACTTTTCTATCAAACAATATTTAATATTTAATTTCACTGGCAATTTGTTCGTCGCTTTTCCTTCTTTTTCTCCCACTTCCCCGACGGGAGTGGAGCAGGCACCTGTGGATCCAGATGCTCCTCATCTGCCTGGAGAAACGGTCAGCCTGGAGAAACGGTCTCTACTCCATATGAACGGTTCTTCATCGGCCTCGAAGAATTGTTTCTCCTCCTGAGTGGGTCTTGCTCCACCGTGTATCTGCCAATTGAGGCGCGTCCGCCTGTCCGTCCGAGGGAGTCGGATCTCTCCTTCACTCTGGAACTCCTACAGGTTTCTACTTTTTCCCAAAGAGGTTTGGTAGTTTTTCCTGGCCGAGAAGGAGGGTCTAAGGATAGGGGAGCTTGGGACATCTGTGTTAGGACACAGGACGCTGGGACATTTCCAAGTCCCTATGAACACTGTTTATTTTGTTTTCCACCGTAGCCCCTCGAGGCAACTACTGTTGTGATTTTGGGCGTTACAAAAATAAATTGAATTGAATTGAATTGAATCAAAACCTTCCTTTCTGGAGTAAGTCTTGGCAACAGCCTGTCCCTAAAAGGGCCAAAAAGACCAGCCAAATGCCCACTGAGTCTTGCCTGAATCAAAACCTTCCTTTGATGTCTTATGTCTTGGACCCAACATGGCTCCCTGAGTCTAGCCTAAATCTAAGCCCTCTTTCCTGAGGTAAGTCTTGGCACTAACTTGGCCCCAAAAGGGCCTAAAAAACCAACCCAGAGGCCCCAGAGACCAGCCTGAATCAAAATTATCCTTTACGTTGTCTAGATTGTTCACAACACTGGCCCCAAAAGGGCAAAAAGCTCAGGCAAAAGGCCCCCGGAGTCTTGCCTGAAACAAAGCACTCCTTTCTGGGGTAAATCTTGGCACCATACTGTCCCCAAACATTCCAAAAGGACCAGCCCAGGGCCGCCATCATCTTGCCTGAATCAAAGACCTGGCTAAGTTTTTTAACCAACCTGGCCCCAAAAGGGAAAAACATACTAACCCAGAGCCCCCTGAATTGGTCCTGAATCAATAGCATCATTTCTGAACCAAGACCGGGCTCCAACCTGGCCCCAAAAGGGCCAAAATGACCAGGCCAGAAACCCAATTAGGCTTGCCTGAACTAAAGCCCTAATTAAGCTTTATTATGTGCAAAAGCTAGACCCCCAAAGTCCCAAAAGGACCAGTGAAATGAGCTTCAGAGTCTAGCCTGCGTCAAAGCCCTCCATTCTGGGCTAAGATTTTGAACCCACAGGGCCCCAAAAGGGCCGAATGGACCAGGTTAGAGCCCCCCGAGTCCATCTTTAATCAAAGTTCTACTTTCTGGGCTAAGATTGGTCAAAAACCTGGCCCCAAAAGGGCAAAACGGACCATGCCAGAGCCCCTTGAGTCTAGCCTGAATCAAAGCCCTCCTTTTTGAGGTAAGTCTTGGCACCAGCCTGTCCCCAAAGGGGACAAAAGGACCAGGCCAGAGCCCCCAGAGTTGAGCTTGAATCAAGACCTTCCTTTCTTGGCTAAGTACTTGCACCAACCTGGCTCGAAAAAGGCCAAACAAACCTGGCCAAAGCCCCCAGAGTCTAGCTTGTATCAAAACCCTCCTTTCTGGGAAAAGACTGGGCTCAAACTTAGACCCCACAGGGCCAAAATGACCAGAAAAAAGTGTCCAGAGTCAAGCCTGGATCAAAGCCCTCCTTTCTTGGCCAAGATTGAGTGCCAGCCTGGCTCCAATAGTGTTTAAAATTACCTTGCCAGAGCCCCCAGAGCCTAGCCTGATCCAAAGCCCACATTCCTGGGCTAAGTTTTTGAACCAACCAGAGCCCCCAGAGTTGAGCTTGAATCAAAACCTTCCTTTCTTGGCTAAGTCTTTGCATCGACCTGGCCCGAAAAAGGCCAAACAGACAAGGCAAAACCCCCAGAGTCTAGATTGTATCAAAACCCTCCTTTCTTGGCCAAGATTGGAAGCCAGCCTGGCCCAAAAAGTGTAAAAATTACCTTGCCAGAACCCCTAGAGCCTAGCCTGACCCATAGCCCTCATTCCAGGAATAAGTTTTTGAACCAACCTGGCCCAAAAGGGAAAAACGGACCAGGCCAGAGCCCTTAGAGTTGAGCTTGAATTAAAGCCTTCTTTCTCATGGTAAGTGATCGCACTTACCTGATCCCAAAACGGGCCAAGTTTTTGAACCAACCTGGCCCCAAAAGGGAAAAACGGACCAAGCCAGAGCCCCCTGAGTGGAATCTGAATCAATGCCCTCCTTCCTGGGGTAAGATTTGGCACCAACCTGGCCCCAAAAGGGCAAAAAGGAACGGGCAAGGGCCCCCAGAGTCTAGCCTGAATCAAAATTCTCTTTTACTTGGCTAAGATTGGTCACAACACTGGTCCGAAAAGGTCCAAAAGGAACAGGGAAATAGCCCTAGAGTCTAACCTGAATCAAATCTCTCCTTTCTGGGTTAAGACTTGGCACCAGCTTGAGCCTAAAAGGGCCAAACAGACCAGTCCAGAGCCCCCAGACTCTAGGTTGAAAAAAAGCCCACCATCTTGGGATAAGTTTTGGCACTAACCTGGCCCTAAAAGGGACAAAGGGACCAGGCTTTAGCCCCCAGAGTCTATCCGGAATCAATTCTCCTTTGTGGGCTAACATTGCTCACAAATCTGGCCCCAAAATATAAAAATAGCACAACCAAAAGCCCCAAGAGATTAGCCTGAATCAAAGCCTTCCTTTCATGGCCAAACCTGGCCCCAAAAGGGCCAAACTGACCGGGCGAGAACCCTTAGAGTCTAGCCTGAAAATAAGTTTTATCCTTTTCCAGGGTAAGTCTTGGCACCTGTCCCCCAAAAAACAGGGAAATGGCCCCAGCGTCTAGCCTGAATTAAAGGCGTCCTTTCTTGGATAAATCTTTGACCCAACATGGCCCCAAAAGGGCCAAACAGACCAGGCAATAGCCCAAAGAGTCTATCTTGAATTAAAACCCTCCTTCCTTTTGGTAAGTTTTTTCATCAACCTGTGCCCAAAAGAGCCAAAACGACACGCCAAATGCCCAAAAAGTCTTGCCTGAATCAAAACCCTCCTTTCTAGGGTAAGTCTTGTCACCAGTCTGGCCTACAAGGTCCACAATGAACCTAGCTTCTCTCTCGCTGACTTTTTTAATAAATATATGTTTATAAAAATGTATACTAAAACGATGTGTGGATACTAAACTAAGGAATACTTGTTATAAATAAATAATTTGGTTAAAACAGAGAAGGGGCTGTGAGGTAATTGCTATAGAACTACTACTAAACACGAAGCGCAGAGCCTGGGCACGCTTTGCGCACGTGACGTGAATGTAATCTCCTGACGTGAATGTAATCCGCATCTATTTTGTTTAGGTCTCCCCGATATGGAGCAGCAAGAAAGTCAAGGATAAACTTAAGACAGGGGAACTGAAAAGGCAAACACGCACCGCGGTGGGTGCAGTGGGCTGCAGTATTTCTCCGCGTAATGAAGCGAGTGCGCATCAAGATCTCTCTTCCACTCTCTTTATCTGGCTTCTTATTCTGTGTTCCAGCGTTATTTCGTTGTGCAAATGCATTTATCATGATCATAAAAATATGTAAATTATTTTAACCTTAAGAAATCTTGCGTTTTTTTCTGCCAAAAATACTATGGGATAAATTGAAATTTCGGGTTTGCTTCAAGCTCGGGCATGCAAATAGAGTTAATTGGTCGGGCTCGGCCCGGGTTGGGCCGGGCTGGATTTTTCAGGCCCGATCTTACCTCTACCACAGAGTCCAACCTGAATCAAACCCCTCCTTCCTAGGTTGAGTTTTTGCACTAACCTAGAACTCAGTTTTGGGGCAAAATCTTGGCACAAACCTGTCTCCAAAAGGGCCAAAGGACTAGGGACATGGCCACATAGTGTACCTTTTATCAGAGCGCTCCTTTCTGGGCTCAGTCTGGAACCAGCTTGGCCCAAAAAGGGTTAAAAGGACCAGACCAGAGCCACCTGAGTCTAACTTGAATCAAAACCTTCCTGTCTTGGCCAAAAAAGGAAGGCTTTGACGAACCGGTCCCCAAAGGGGCAACAACATCAGGCCAGAGCCCCCAGAGTCTAGCCTGAATGAAAGCCCTCATTTCTGGGCTAAGACTGGGTAAATAGCCTGTGACCAAAACGGTCAAAAAGAGCCAGAGCCCCCAGAGTTCCCAAAGCCAAGCATAAACCAAAATTGACCTTTCTGGGCTAAGATTGGTCACAAACCTGGCCCAAAAAGGCAAAACGGACCAGGCCAGAGCCCCCAGAGTCGAGCCTGAATCGAAGCCCTCCATTCTTGGCAAAGACCGGGAACCAGCCAGTCCCCAAAAGGGCCAAACAGACAGGGCAAGAGCCCCCCAGAGTCTAGCCTGAAACAAAGCCCTCCTTTCTGGGGTAAGTCTTGGCACCAACCTAAGCCCAAAATAGGTCAAAAGGACCTGGCCAGAGCCCACAGAATCTTGCCTGACCCAAAAGCCCTCCTTCCAGGGGTAAATCTTGGCACCAACCTGGCCAAACAAGGGCCAAACGGACGAGGCCAGTGCCCCTAGAGTCTAGCTTGAATAAAAATTCTACTTTCTGGGCTAAGATGGGTCAAAAGCTTGGCCCCAAAATGGCCAAAAGGACCAGGGAAAAACCTCCAGAGTCTAGCCTACAACAAAACTTGGCACTATACTGTCCCAAAAAGGGTCAAAAGGACCAGCCAAAAGCCCCTAGAGTCTAGCTGGAATCGAAGCCCTCCTTCCTGGGGTAAGTCTGGGCACTAACATGGCCCCAAAAGGAGCAAAAAGGACTAAGCCAGATTCCCCTGAGTCTACCCTGAATGAATTCTCCTTTGTGGGCTAACATTGGTCAAAAGCCTGGCCCCAAAATATCCAAAACGACAAGCCATATGCCCACAGTCTAGCCTGAATCAAAATCCCCCGTTCTAGGGTAAGTCTTGGCACAGGCTTGTCCCCAAAAGGGCCAAAAGGAACATGGAAATGGCCCCAGCGACGAGCCTGAATTAAAGCCCTCCTTTCCTGGGGTAAGTCTTGGACCCAACGTGGCCACAAACGGGCCAAACAGATCAGGCAAAGAGCCAGGCCTGAATCAAAGCCCTCCTTCTTATGGTAAGTCATCGCACTAACTTTATCCCAGAAGGGGCAAAAAGGACCAAGCCATATATCCCTGAGTGTATCCTGAATACATTCTCCTTTGTGGGCTAACATTGGTCAAAAGCCTGGCCCCAAAAGATCCAAAAGCAACAGCCAAAAGCCCTGAATCAAAACCCTCCTTCATAGGGTAAGTTTTTGCACTAACCTGGCCCTAAAAGGTCCAAAAGGAACAGGCAAGTGCCCCAGAGTCCAGCCTGAATCAAAATTCTCCTTTACTTGGCTAAGATTGGTCACAACACTGGCTCGAAAAGGTCCATAAGGAACAGGGAAATGGCCCCAGAGTCTAACCTGAATCAAAGCTCTCCTTTCTGGGTTAAGACTTGGCACCAACTTGAGCCTAAAAGGGCCAAACAGACCAGTCCAGAGCCCCCAAACTCTAGGTTGAAAATAAGCCCACCATCTTGGGATAAGTTTCGAAATTTTCCTTTATTTGGCCAAGATTGGTCACAACAATGGCCCCAAAACGGCCAAACCGACCAGGTAAGAGCACACAGAGTCTAGCCTAAAACAAAGCCCTCTTTTCTGGTGTAAGTCATAGCACTTTGCCCCTGAATCAAAATTCTCCTTTGTGGGCTAACATTGTTAACAAGCCTGGTCCCAAACGGGTCGAAAGAAACGCTTCATAAGTTGTAAGAGCTCATCCTGCAGTAAAACTAATGAAAACAGCTATAACTCAAAAAACACAAAATGATAGACTAAAACTTTAAAAGACATAGTTACTCAGCAAATACAGTTTACATATCTCATGAACTTTTTCCAGAGCTTACAAATAACTGTTAGAGGTCTGAAAATGCATATAAGGCAAAAAAACCAAATAAACAATTATAACTTAAAAACACTATTTGATAGATCTCAACTTTAAACTATATATTGTGTACATTGAAAACATGTACTTGTTCAGTAAATTTGGTTCATATGGATCCTGTAGTTTTTTTCAGAACCCACAATCAACGTTTCATGAGCTGTAAAGAGCTGATACTGCAGTAAAACCATTGAAAATAGCTATAACTCAAAAACGCAACATGATGCACTCAAACTTTAAAAGACATATTGTGTCGATTGACAAGTCCTACTTACTCAGCAAATATGGTTTAGATGTCTCGTGATTATTTTCAGAACTCACAAATAACTGCTGAAGGGCTGAAAATGAAGATAAGGCAAAAAAAAAACAATAAGCAATTATAACTTATAAACACAATATGATAGACCTAAACTTTGGTTCATATATCTCTTGTAGTTTTGTTCAGAAATCACAATCAACATTTCATGAGCTGTAAGAGTTGATCCTGCAGTAAAAAAGCAGTACCTCAAAAAAGCAACATGATACATTCAAACTTTAAAAGACATATTGTGTAGAAAGACAAGTCCTACTCACTGTGCAAATATAGTTTAGATATCTCGTGTACTTTTTTCAGAACTCACAAATAACTGTTGAAGGGCTGAAAATGCATAAAAGGCAATAAAAACAAATAAATAACTATAACTTAAAAACACAATATGATAGACCTAAACTTTGAATTATATAATGTGTACATTGACAACATCTACTTGTTCAGCAGATTTGGTTGATATATCTCTTGTAGTTTTGTTCAGAAATCACAATCAACATTTCATGAGCTGTAAGAGCTGATCTTGCAGTGAAACAGCCGTACCTCAAAAACGCAACATGATACACTCAAACTTTACAAAACCTTTTGTGTAGAAAGACAAGTCCTACTGACTCAGCAAATATGGTTTAGATATCTCATGTACTTTTATCAGAAATCACAAATAACTGTTGAAGGGCTGATAATGCATATAAGGCAATAAAAACAAATAAATAACTATTACTTAAAAACACATTTTGATAGACCTAAACTTTAAACGATATATGGAGTACATTGACAACATATACTAGCTCAGCAAATTTGGTTCCTATATCTCTTGTAGTTTTTTTAAGAACTCACAATCAACGTTTCATGAGCTGTAAGAGCTGATCCTGCAGTAAAACCATAGAAAACAGCCGTACCTCAAAAACGTAACATGATACACTCATACTTTAAAAGACATATTTTTTAGAAAGACAAGTCCTACTTACTCAGCAAATATGGTTTAGATATCTCGTGTACTTTTTTCAGTACTCACAAATAACTGTTGTAGGGCTGATAATGCATAAAAGGCAATCAAAACAAATTAACAACGATAACTTAAAAACACAATTTGATAACGATATATTGAGTACATTGACAACATTTACTTGCACAGCATATTTGGTTCCTATATCTCTTGTAGTTTTGTGCAGAAATCACAATCAACATTTCATGAGCTGTCAGAGCAGATCCGAAAGTAAAACCATAGAAAACAAATTTTGCCCAGTCTTGGCCCAGAAAGTTGGGCTTTGATTCAGGCTAAACCTGGTCCGTTCGGCCCTTTCGGGGGCCCTGTGGGTTCAAAGACCTAGCCCAGAATGGAGGGCTTTGACGCAGGCTTGACTCTGGAGCCATTTCCCTGGTACTTTTGGGACTTTGGTGGCCTGGCTGGTGCACAGAATGAGCCCCTAAAGTAGGGTTTTAGTTCAGGCAAGCCTATTGGGGCTCTGGCCCGGTCATTTTGGCCCTTTTAGGGCCAGGTTGGAGCCCCGGTCTGAGAGTGCTTTGTTTCAGGCTAGTCTCTGGGGGCAGGTTGGGGGGCAGGTCTGGGGCAGGTCTGGGGGCAGGTCTGGGGGCAGGTCTGGGGGCCAAACGGACCAGGGAAAAGCTGGTTCCAGACTTAGCCCAGAAAGAAGGGCTTTGATACAAGGTAAACTGGGGCCATTTCCCTGGTCCTTTGGCCCTTTTGGGTCCAGGTTCGTGGCAAGACTTGGACCAGGAAAGAGAGACTTTGATTCAGACTAGACTCTGGTGGCACTGGCCTGATCCTTTTGGCCCTTTTGGGGACTGGTTGCTGCCCGGTCTTGGCCAAGAAAGGAGGGGTTTGATTCACGCTAGACTCTGTGGGAATTGGGCTTGTCCTTTTGGCCGTTTTTGGGACAGGCCGGCGCCAAGATTCAGCCAAGAAAGGAGGAGTTATATTCAGGCTACAGTCTGGAGCTATTTCCCTGATCCTTTTGGGACCTTTGGGCCTGGCTGGTGCCAATACTTAGCCAAGAAAGGAGGGTTTTAATTCAAGTTTGACTCTGGGGGCTCTGGCCTTGTCCTTTTAACCATTTTTGGGCCAAGCTGGTTCCAGACTGAGCCCAGAAAGGAGGGTTTTGATATAAGGTAGACTGGGGCCATTTCCCTGGTCCTTTCCCTGGTCAAGGTTTGGTGGATCCATGGAAAGATGGCCCCTCGTCGGGATGCCGTCGAGCGGCCACCCCAGGTCGGGCTCCAGGATGGGGCCCAGGTAACGCCATTCCGGGCGACGTAACTGGCCTTGATTTTTGACTGTTCATAGGGGGCTTTGTGAACCGCTCTTTGTCTGACCCGTCACCCAGGACCTGTTTGCCTTGGGAGACCCTACCAGGGGCTTGAAACCCATGACAACATAGCTCCTGGGATCATTCGGGTGCTCAAACCCCTCCACCACGTTCAAGGAGGAGTTCAAGTTCTGGGCAAGATGGGAAATTCTTCCTGGAAATCTGATTGTTGAAGAAATTTTGGGACCGTTCCCCACATCCTCCACGTGCTTTGAGTCCCTTATCATCCCTGGGCATTATAAATACTACTCTGTCTTCAGGCTTGGTTTGATTAATGCCATTAAATGAACTTGAAAACCACAAACTCACATGCAAGTTAATTTAAGTTTTGTACTTTTTATCTACAAAGTTTCTCATGATAATGTACTAGTATCTCAGTAGAAATGGAATATTTTAGAAGATGCTGGTTTTGCTGCGTTTGTCCCATGGAAGTGTTTTAACTATTACTGAATTACAACGTACTGTTCAACAACAGGGAAAGTTTACCTTTTATAAATGTAATTTTATGAAACGTTGTAATGGTTTCAACAGCATTTTGTCTAGATAGATTATTCAATGGCATGAGGAAACCGCAAAAAGTAATTACTCAATAAGTGGCACAAGGTACTGTATCTTATTAGTGTAGAGTATTTTACATATGCAGTTATGAGATGAAAAGGAAATCGGTTCCCATAAATGTAAAAATACATTTACAACAAAACATTGCGTTACACAGATGTAAATGTTGAAGGCATATTTTCAACTTTTTTTTCCCTTGCTTCTAAATATTAGATGCTACTTGAAGAACCTGCAGGTAAATGGCTCATCCAAAACATGAGGAATCTGCCAGAGAGTCTATCTGCTGAACCGCAGCAAGGCCCTCTGCTGTCAAAGGGCATGCGACTTCTTCCACTGTCACACCATAATGGGCAGTTATGTTCAGTTGAGGATCTTCCTTTGTTGTATCTAAAGAAGAAAGCCACAGTTTTTATTTCACTAACAAGGATATTAAGAATTTGGCAATTTAGTGGTTGAGACACAGAAAGTCAGTAGTATAAAAATGCGTTTTAAGAAATTACTAATAGAATGTGGAGTTCATTATAGTATCGGGACGAAACCCCTGTCCAGACGTCTCGCCATAGACGCTCCACTCTGATAGTGAAGTGAAATAATACTATTAACCCACGGAACAATACATATCACAATCACAATGAATTGAAAAGTTTGGCTATTACCGTTGATTATGGACACTTCTCCCGGCAATGAAGCTCCCACGCACCTCAAACATGTATCTGGCAATGTCCACATTTTCCACACCTCTATCAGCACAAACTTTGAAATAACCCAATATGAAATAATATGGTTGATACTAGCAGACAAACAAATTGTGTTCAATGACATCAACAATGGAAACGGGCAACATCTCCACAACACTATCACAGCTGCTTCTCTCAACCTCTTTACCTGCAGGATCATCATGTCTGTGGTCAGGAATCAGGAATCAGGAATCAGGATCAGGAATCAGGAATCAGGAATCAGGATATATTTATTGGAATCAGGATCATCAGGAATCAGGAATCAGGATATATTTATTGCCATTGTCAATGAACAAATTCACAACATAGGAACGTGACTTGGTGACAGATGCGACATGAGAGACATGCATAAAGAGCACCGGCCACCGGGGCGGCTCGCTTTCGCGCAGCGCCTACTCGGGTACTTGGACTCTTGGAAAATGAAAAACAGTTTCAGCAATAAGCATACAATGATAAACAACACATATTGAGTACATTACACGAGGTCAACGTGATGGATATTTTCAGTGGATATTGGGGCAGGGACACAAACAAGATAACACAAAGATTAGGATGTGGGATGTGCAGACGGTGAGTGAAGGCCAAATCTTGTTTTGTGTAAGTGTCTGTGTCTTCAGCACGGCCTTGAACGCCTGTTGCTCCCCAGCCCGGGGCCAGATAAGGAAAGGGAGAGAGAGATACAGGGAGAGAAATAAGTACTTTTATACATTTTGTTGATCAATGATTTACGATCAAATAATCCAATCGTTTCTGGTCCTCTGTGTGCGATCAGCTTGATTCATTGAGTTTACTCCGTCCGACAGCAAAAAGTTCCCATTTCCTTGATTGAATCCCCCAAAGTCTTTTGCATCTCCGTGGTCCGAAATAAGATGTTACGGTTCAGATCAGTGAGTTGCACCGTGCTGTGCTCAAGCCTCTGTTCGAGTCCTTTCATTCTTTCACTCAAATCCAAAAACCTTTTCATGTTGATGTCAGACAGTTGTTGGGTGAATTTTTCTGTCTTCCCATTTTTCCGATAGACCAAGGCGACTCCCGAGCCCAATTAGGAGGAATCCCGCTATCATAAATCCAAATACAAATAGGTCCTCCACATCTTCAATAAGCAAGGGCTCGATGCATAGAACACTGCCAGTTCTTCAAATAGTCCTGAACGTACCCCGCTGGGGGACGTCCCGTTGGGAGGACAGGTTGCTTCTCCCGGGGAAGCTTTTCTCTGGGAAAAAACTTTATCCAATGCACTCAGAGACCAATCAATTAGATTCATTATTCCGGAGAACAACAGGTGACCCAGCGCACTGTGGTGTTGTCAGCTTTAACACTGAAAGTCGCTGCCTTCTTGCTATGTCCCGCCCTCTGTGAACTCAAACAGTTGTTGCCATGGTCAACATTTCAGTGGCAACATAGTTTTGATAACTGTTATATGTTGAGCAATTTTTTTGAATATTCAATCAAAATATGGGGGAACACAACCTACCTTTCTAGAGAAACCATCGATTCCTCCAAAAATCACATTGTTGTACCTTCAAAGTATGGTTAAACTAAATCAGGAAAAAAAATGTCCATGTTTATACACAAGTATTAAGATTACACGGACATACACCTTATTAATTTGTGATTGGTGTCAATGTGGACAAGACTTAGAGGAGCAAGAACACTGTATGTCCTTCTGGCCACACATGTCAGCTGCACCATCCTTGAGATGACACCTGCACTGTCCACCTGCTGCAAAGACTACTTCACTTTGGCCAATGTCACGTGGTAGCCCATGTTCTGTAAAGCTCCCTTTACAATTCTGTAGCCCGCTTCTGGTATTCAAGACTTGATCGACCGTACTTTCGTATCAAAAGCAGCATTGGAGATGTCAGAATATGTTCCTCTAACGGACAGGTTGTAAAGCGTCGACCTAGACATTCCATTGATTTCAACTATAGCTGCCAACGGCAAACTCAGGTCTAGAATGCTCTCTAATGTTTCTCTGTTGTCTCGGTCGTCCAACGCCCCCATTCCACTCAACAACTCCTTCATTGTCAAATAAAGGTGTAACGCTTTCACTTGACAGAAAAGACTTGAGTGTTTCAAAAATATGACTCAAGCCATCCAGAACAACCCGAGGGATATAAACATAGACTGTGGCAGCACGACAGAAATGTAGTTCTTGACTGACTACAGAATAAAGATAAACCATACCCACCGGTTCCCTGTCTATCACCGTTTTAGTTTTCATTTTAGCAACCAACCAGTGAAGTAGTAGATGCCATGGCAATTGAACTTTCCGCAATGTCACGTGACAAACTCAAACTCTGATTGGCTGTCAAATGGTAAATTTGCTCAAAGTTTAGCCACCAGGGGGTGCTTCAGGATAA